>OY856412.1:74890000-74910000 GCA_963693085.1 Alisma plantago-aquatica | reverse complement strand
CTTTTACCCTGCATGCCCCTGCGTCGCCCGACAACTTTGGCTCGTTTGATAGTCTTGCTCGCCCGACACTAGTTGTGTCACCCAGTGTTGTTGCTCGCTCGGACTCGCCCTGCTCGCTTATGTCTCGGCTCGCCCGACACGCGTGTCACTCAATACCTAGCACTGCTCACTCGGCCCCAGCCGTGTCGCCCGAGACTACCTTTCTCACCCAGTTCTAGTTGGCTCGCCCGATACTAGTGCACGCCCGACATCCTCTGCGCGTGTCGCCCGACCGGGCTGCTTGCCTATGCTTTACCCTGCTCGCTCACTTGCCTTGCACGGTTCAGTACCCGGCTCATTGCTTTGCTCGTTTGCTAACCTGCCCGCTCAGTGTGTCTGCTCACCCGACACATGAGCTGCTCGCCCGCTACGGATTAGATAGGAATGGGTCTGCCCGGGGTGACTTCTAGTGAGGGTTGTTGACATCTTTGGTGAGGGCACGGCCTGTTATGATGCTCTTATGATGATTCATTGCTTAATACCGAGAATTATGTTCTTGTGGCTAAAGTACATGCATATTAATGTCACTACTCTATCTCTTTAATGACAATGTGAACCTTGAGCATGCATTAGGGTTACTTGATAGTGTGCTTACACGTGTGACCTTGAGATGAGGCATGAATATGATTATTGTTGTCATGTTGTGCTAACAATGCACTTAACCCTAATTGTCACACTATGGTAGTAGTTGTAGTCTCTTGATTATTCATCTGGTTATTGAATGATGCTAACCATGCAGGTAATGCTTAGCCCAATGAAAGGCTATGAGAATTGGGTAAATGAACACTGTGATGACAGGTGTATTATGAATGATGTTCCATGATGATGATGAAAGCCTTAAGAGGATAATGGCACTATGTGATGAGGGATTGAGATCCCATGATATGTGATGATCCTTGAGAGGGATCTAGATGGTTGGCAAGAGGCTAAGTGATAACATGTGATGTGAGATCCTTGTGGTGGATCAGTGTGATGTAAATTGTAAGAAATGCATAATGTGGAGTTAATGCTGTTTACTTTCTGTTATATCTTGCATGTTATACAATTTGGTTGAATCTTGCAATCCATCTAAAAGATACTAATTAATCATAATGGAATATATCATGTAGCTTGCCCTAGCCATAGATTCATCACCAGTCAGGATAGGGTGATGATGAAATGGGTTCTCCTGCGGGTTAACCCGGAGCGCATATTTTTTAATATGCGGGGTTTCTCCTAGCCTAAAATAGAGAGGTGAAATGAGTGCAGCTGCGGTTGCAGACTCGGATGTGTGATGAGCATGGTGAACATGGCCCATGGCTCCAGATATGTGATATATCGAGCATGAATGCGTTCATGGCTCCGAGCATGGTGTTTAGACACGTGGCTCAGTTTCTAGTGCCGTGACCTGTACCGAGGCAGACTAGGCAGAGGGTAGCCTGTGGAGCTAACCCTGTGGCTATGCCCACTTCAACATGAGACTGCGGTCCTGCTTATGTTATACTCATGTGCGGACATGAGGCGGAGAAGGTCTTGGATTCCGACTCTTCCATTGACCTTATATGGCACCGGCTATGGGCTTCACAGCCGAAGGTTGGAATTGAACGGTACGGTTCAATTCCTCAGGGCATAATAAAACGTAATCCAGCCGTTTAGTATGAACTGCTTAAGACAAACACGAAACATTGGTTGAGGCCTTGTTTGTGTAGTTAACTTTAATTATCTGCAGTTGTTTGTGCATTACTCTTATGTGGTTAGTTTCATATATAGTTTATCTTGTCAATCATGTTCCATTGGGAAACATGTTGGTTATATGCCCTTTTGCTACAACTGGTAAGTTTGAGGTTGGCTTGTTATTCATAAATGTTTCTGTTATATTCCTTATCAATATATATCTGCTCATGTAAATGCTTATCTGAGGTTTTGTAGTTTTGGCACGGAGTTATGCCTCCCGCTGGGACAATGTTCAACTGTCTCACTCTGCTAGTTTTTACCCCTTTTTAGGTGGTCGAGCTTGTCGTGGTGGTGGTCGCAGAGTTACGGCCGAGTAGCGAGAAGATCAGTAGAAGGCAAGCTTTGGAGATGCTGTTGTCTTGATGTTTTGGTGTAGAGTCTAGAGTCATCCTTGTACTCTCAGGTCCTTGGCGGTGTTTTGACGATGTTTTACGATGTACGACCGAGATCGTTTGAATATCCTACTGATGGCCAGATGTGGGCCTTTATATGTATGCACATGTGGTGAACTCATTATTATGACAGGACAGCTGTTGCTCTAAGCTGTGGACATATATCCAGGCTTGTATGGATATGTATATAATATATTTTCTTGCAGGATATGGACTGGAATGTAATATGTTTCCCAGTTTATTAGTTTTCCGCAATCGGTTTTAATTAACTCGTGTTTTTGATAAGCTGTGGTTATGGTGATTTCCGCACGTTTTCGCGTAACACCTCGTTATCTGTGTGATAATGGGATGTGTTGCCACAAGTTTGGTATCAGAGCTTTAGGTTCGCTGAGTCTACAGGGATCTAGGACTAGGTTGTGTTTGTTCTTATGTGATTTCCAGATTTTCTCATAGAATTCTTCTGCCCTCAGCGGAAGAAAAGCCAAGATGTCTGGAAACCATGAAGAACCCGCTGCTGAGCACATCGATGCTGCATCTGTTGATGGAGCGGTAGGTCAGGCACATGAAGATCGGGTGCCTGAGGTCCCCCAACCTGACCCAGCCATTCTTGAACACCCTGCCTACCAATAACTTATAGGGCAGATGATGGCTACAGTGAATCTCATGGTTGAGCGATTACCAGTGCCTCCTCCGCGAGCATAGGTTCCTCATGGAGAAGCATCGGGTATTGGGAAGACCTTTGAGCGGCTTCGCTGAGTCAGAGCTTCGAAGTATGCTGGAACGGCTGATCCAGCGGATGCAGATCTGTGGCTGACAAGTCTTGAGAAGGCTTTCTGGATCCTCGACATCCCCAAAGTAGACAAAGTAAAGCATGTTGTCTACCTTCTTAAAGGTAGTGCTGGTCACTGGTGGACCATCGAGGAAGAGAAGCGGCCTGGTGAGGTGATCTGTTGGGAAGTGTTTCGACGCGAGTTCGTCACCAGATACTTTCCCAAGACGTATCTGGATGAGAAGATCCGTCAGTTTGAGAGTTTGCGACAAGGAACGATGAACATCACCGAGTATGAAGCTAAGTTTATGGATCTGTTGAGGTTTTGTCCTCACATGGCGATGACAGACGAGGAACGGATTAGACGTTTCGAGAAGGGTCTGAGTGCTGAGCTGACGACACCGGTCTCTGCGTTGGAGAACCGAGAATGGTTTGCGACGTTTGTGGAATGTATTCAGAGGATCGAACAATCTGTAAGGGAGAAGAGAGAGTCTATGGCTAAGAAAAGACCTCCTCAGTTTCAGAGTCATAGGTTTGGTGGCTTCAAGAAGCCCAGGTTTTCGGCACCGGAAGCGATGAGAGGTTCTGGTAGACCGTCTCAGTGGTCTATGAGTAGAGGAAGAGGTTATGTTTCTTCGCCTTCTAAGGCACCAAGTTCGGCTTCTATGGCGGTGATAGGGCCATCCAGACCTCGAGATGATGTTAGGACATGTTATGCCTGTGGTCAGACAGGGCATATCAGGTCAAGTTGTCCCTACAATGATGTTGAAGTGACACAGCAGCCGAGACAGAACCTTCAGGGGTCAGAGAGACCACAACCCAGTGGTAGCAGAGGACGGGGACATAGTCAAGCGTCTCAGGCTGGATCGTCTGCTCAGGGAAGAAGAGGTCGTGGACAGCAAGCAATGGCTCGATTCTATGCTATGAATCAACCGAAGGCGGTAGTCAACCCACGAGTAGTGACAGGTCAGATGGAGTTATTTCATTCTGATATGTCTTCTTCTTGCTTTATATCTGTTCTGGTTGACCCGGGTGCTACGCACTCTTTTATCGCCTATAGTATGCTTGAGAACTGTCGTTTACCTGTTAGCTGTAAGAAGGATAGTTTGTTGTTAGAAACCCCTCTTGATGGTTCCTCTTTGCTTCGAGAAGAATGTCCATCTTGTGTCTTGTCTTTCTCAAGACATTGCATTCAAGTGGACCTCATACCGCTTGATATGCATGGTTTCGATGTTATCCTTGGGATGGATACCTTAGAGAGGTATAAGGTTGTCTTGGACTGTAGTTCCAAGCAGGCATTGTTTGATGTTGCTGGAGAGAAGGGGATCTTCCAGGGAGATAGGAAGATTCTTCCGACATGTGTAGTATCAGCTATGGTGGCAGATAAGTTGTTACGACAAGGATGTGAGGCGTTCTTAGCTCACGTGGTAGATACCGTAGTGGATGCCAAGGCAAAAGGTCCTAGCCTTGAGGAGGTGTCAGTTGTTCGTGAGTTTGCAGACGTGTTTCCTGAAGAGTTTCCTGGTGTTCCCCCACCCCGAGAGTATGATTTCGAGATCAATCTGGTACCAGGAACACAACCAGTTGCGCAGACATCGTACTGAATGGCTCCAGCAGAGATGGCAGAGTTGAAAAAGCAGTTACAGGAGTTGCTGGATAAAGGTTTTATCTGACCGAGTACGTCGCCTTGGGGTGCTCCAGTGTTGTTTGTCAAGAAGAAGGATGGTTCGATGTGATTGTGTATAGACTATCGACAGTTGAATAAGGTCACGATCAAGAACAAGTATCTGTTGCCGAGGATAGATGATCTGTTCAATCAGTTGCGTGGTGCTACAGTGTTTTCAAAGATAGATCTACGGTCCGGATATCATCAGTTGAGGATAAAGGCAGATGACATACCGAAGTCAGCTTTCAGGACAAGGTATGGTCATTATGAGTTTGTGGTTATGCCGTTTGGGTTAACCAATGCACCTGCAGCTTTCATGGATCTGATGACCAAAGTGTTCCATCCGTTCTTAGATCAGTTTGTTGTAGTCTTTATAGATGACATCTTGATCTATAGTCAGGATAGGCTTGAGCACGAGCAACATCTTTGTCAAGCGTTGACTCTTCTTTGTCAACATCAGTTGTATGCCAAGTTCATTCAGTGTGAGTTCTGGCTGGATGAAGTGACCTTCTTGGGCCATGTGATATCCGCTAAAGGAGTCAAGGTAGATCCGAAGAAGGTGGAATATGTTGCAGATTGGGAATAACCGACGACGCCGACAGAAGTTCGTAGTTTCCTTGGTCTAGCAGGATACTACCAGAGGTTTATCAAGGACTTCAGTGTGATCGCGTTACCGATGACGAAGTTGACCAGGAAGGATGTACCTTTTGTGTGGGATGATCGATGTCAGCAAGCTTTCCAGAGTCTGAAGGAGAAGCTGACTAGTGCTCCAGTGTTGATCTTGCCAGAGCCTGGGAAGGGCTATGTTGTTTTCTGTGATGCTTCCAAGAAAGGTTTAGGTTGCGTGTTGATGCAGGAAGATCATGTGGTTTCTTTTGCCTCACGACAGCTCAAGAAGCATGAGGAGAACTATCCGACTCATGATTTGGAGTTGGCAGCAGTAGTTCATACATTAAAGATTTAGAGACACTATCTGTATGGGGAAGTGTGTCAGATCTTTACGGATCATAAGAATCTGAAGTATATCTTCACACAGCATGAGTTGAACATGCGACAGTGGCGATGGATGGAGTTGATCAACGACTACGACTGCACTATCGAGTATCATCCTAGTAAGATGAATGTGGTAGCAGATGCGCTTAGAAGGAAGTCTTTTCTTTCTTCAAAGAAGGCACAGTTGAGTTCCCTAGTTTGCCATAGGCGAGATATGTTTGTCTCTCTGCGGCAGATGAACGTGCAGATGGAAGTCTCCTTGTTGTCTGGTCTTTTCGCATAGATGCAAGTCAAGCCTACGTTGAGGCAGCAGATCAAGGATGCACAGCAGACGAATGAGGTGGTACAGTTGATCAGATCAGAGTTCAGCAGCGACAAGCGTGATGGGTTTCATGAGTCCGAGGATGGGCTAGTTTGCTATCGTGATAGGATGGTAGTTCCAGATGCTGATGACCTGAGGAAGTTGGTGCTTTAAGAAGCACATACGTCGATATATGCGATGCATCCAGGTGTCACCAAAATGTATCATAGTCTGAAGGACTTGTATTGGTGGCCCGGTATGAAGAGAGATGTGGCTGAGTTCGTGGATATATGTGCGGTATGTCAGCAAGTGAAGGCTGAACATCAGAAGCCGGCATGTACGTTGCAACCTTTTCTGATACCGCAATGGAAATGGGATCATATAACCATGGATTTCGTAGTTGGTCTACCCAAGACAACTAGGAATCATGAGTCCATTTGGGTGATAGTGGACAGATTGACGAAGTCTGCCCATTTTCTGCCTGTGAAGACAACGTATACGACTGAGAAGCTCGCTAGAGTGTATGTGGATGAGATAGTTCGTTTGCATGGTGTGCCAGCAACAATAGTTTCTGACAGAGGTCCTCAGTTTACCAGTCGTTTTTGGGAACAGTTGCACAGAGCGTTGGGAACGCAGTTGAGGTTCAGTACAGCCTTTCATCCGCAGACAGATGGACAGTCTGAAAGGACTATTCAGATTGTGGAGGATCTCCTTCGAGCTTGTGTTTTGTAGTTCCTAGGCAGCTAGGATATTCACCTGAGTTTGATAGAGTTTGCTTATAACAACAGTTATCAGCGAAGCATCGACATGGCTCCTTATGAAGCTCTGTATGGGAGGAAGTGCAGATCTCCTTTGTGTTGGTATGAGTCCGGTGAGTATCAGCTTTTGGGTCCTGAGTTAGTGCAGCAAATGACAGATAAGATCAAAGTGATACAACAACAGTTGAAAGTGGCACAGGACAGGCAGAAGTCTTATGTAGACAATCGCCGACGACCGTTGGAGTTCCAGGTAGGAGACAAAGTATATCTTAAGGTCTCGCCTTGGAAGGGTGTGCTGAGGTTTGGACGAAAGGGTAAGTTGGCACCCAGGTATATGGGGCCTTACCCAGTCTTAGCACGTGTCTGAAAGGTAGCTTACGAGATAGAGTTACCTCCTGAGTTGCACAGGTTGCATCCAGTTTTCCATGTCAGTATGCTAAAGAAAAGTCATCCAGACTCAGGTACAGTGATACAACCAGTTGAGGTTGATCTTGATGTAGATGTGACCTACGAGGAAGGTCATGTGGCGATTCTTGACAGAAGGATCAAGAAGCTGAAAAAGAAGGACCTGGTTCTTGTGAAAGTTCTTTGGCAGCGTCGTGGTGTCGAGGAAGCCACATGGGAGCTTGAGGAAGAAATGAGGAGAAAGTACCCCTCACTTTTCTCTTCATATTTCGGGGACGAAATCCCTTAAAGGGGGTTAGATTGTAAGGACCCTGACCTGCGTTTAGGGCTTACCCTATTTGCTTTGCTTAACCTTGATGGTTTGAGGCTTGCTAATCACCTTTGAGTGGTGATTAGGGTTTGGTTGTGCTTTGTTGAGAGTTGAGGGTGCTACTTGCAATTAACCCATGTCTAGGATTTTGGGAGCAAGTTTGTCACCTTGAGAGGTGTTCTTCTCTCTCTTTGCTTCCTCTAGGGTTGATAGGAAGGCTTGGGCTTGTTGTTTGAGTTCTTTGGACCTTTGTTGAGCTTGTTTGGGCCTTGGAGTCCCTTGTTTGGGCTTGTTTGGGCCTTGTGTCGGCCAAGTAGAGCTTGTGTCGGCCTAGAGTGGGCTTGTGTCGCCCATGGTCCTCATTTTGGACAAGTTTCTTATGGCTTGCAAGAGAGGTGGCTTGAGTTGGTGGACATGTGTCCCTTGGGTGGACGACACCTAGCAAGTGTTTACCTTGGTTTCTCCTCCTTTCTCATCTATATAGGTTGTCCCTTCCTTAGCTTGAGGTCCCTTTAGTTCCTCTCCTTCTTGTGCACGACACACCCTCTCTTCCCCTTGCTTGGTGGCCGACATACCCTTGAAGAAGGAGCTAAGGTGGTCGACACACCCTTGTGTGAGAAGCTTGGAGGCCGATACACCCTTGGAGAAGGAGGTGGTGGCCGATACACACCCTCTTGGAGGAGCTTTGGTGGCCGACAAACTAGGAGCTCAAGTGCATCTTCTTCCTTGGAGCTTAAGGTGGGTTGCATGACTCTAAACCCTAACTACTCTCCTCTCTTTGCATATATGTTTGCTTTAATCTTTCCCTTGCACGTTTGGAGTTGTTCTTTAGCTATCTTGCATGTTGGCCGATCCTTGTGTTCTAGGGTTTAGGAGAGCAACACTCCTTTCTCCCCTTGGTCTAGATGAGTGAGCTTGAGCTCTAATCCCATGAGCAACACCCCTCTTTCCTACCCGATTGAGGTGAGCACATGACTTAGTGACTTGAGCAAGACTCTCCTCTCACCTTGGGCAAGATGGTGAGCTCGTTTAGATGGCTTGAACCTTAGTTGAGATGTGTCGAGAGGTGCTGCCCAATATCCCTTGCCCTAGTTCTCTCTTGCATGATTTGAGTGAGTCAAGTTTTCCTTCTGCTCGCCCAGTGAAGCTCAGTGCTCACTCGCCCGAGCCACTCTGTTTTGCTCGCTCAGTAACCCTACTCGCCCTGCTTTTACCCTGCACGCCCCTGTGTCGCTCGGCAGCTTTGGCTCGTTTGATAGTCTTGCTCGCCCGACACTAGCTGTGTCGCCCAGTGTTGTTGCTCGCTCGGACTCGCCCTGCTCGCTTATGTCTCGGCTCGCCCGGCACGCGTGTCGCTCAATACCTAGCTCTGCTCGCTCGGCCCCAGCCGTGTCGCCCGAGACTACCTTGCTCACCCGGTTCTAGTTGGCTCGCCCGATACTAGTGCACGCCCAGCATCCTCTGCGTGTGTCGCCCGACAGGGCTGCTTGCCTATGATTTACCCTGCTCGCTCGCTTGCCTTGCACGGTTCAGTACCCGGCTCATTGCTTTGCTCGTTTGCTAACCTGCCCGCTCAGTGTGTCTGCTCGCCCGACACATGAGCTGCTCGCCCGCTTGGGATTAGATAGGAATGGGTCTGCCCGGGGTGACTTCTAGTGAGGGTTGTTGACATCTTTGGTGAGGGCACGACCTGTTATGATGCTCTTATGATGATTCATTGCTTAATAATGAGAATTATGTTCTTGTGGCTAAAGTACATGCGTATTAATGTCACTACTCTATCTCTTTAATGACAATGTGAATCTTGAGCATGCATTAGGGTTACTTGATAGTGTGCTTACACGTGTGACCTTGAGATGAGGCATGAATATGATTATTGTTGTCATGTTGTGCTAACAATGCACTTAACCCTAATTGTCACACTATGGTAGTAGTTGTAGTCTCTTGATTATTCATCTGGTTATTGAATGATGCTAACCATGCAGGTAATGCTTAGCCCAATGAAAGGTTATGAGAATTGGGTAAATGAACATTGTGATGACATGTGTATTATGAATGATGTTCCATGATGATGATGAAAGCCTTAAGAGGCTAATGGCACTATGTGATGAGGGATTGAGATCCCATGATATGTGATGATCCTTGAGAGGGATCTAGATGGTTGGCAAGAGGCCAAGTGATAACATGTGATGTGAGATCCTTGTGATGGATCAGTGTGATGTAAATTGTAAGAAATGCATAATGTGGAGTTTATGTTGTTTACTTTCTATTATATCTTGCATGTTATACAACTTGGTTGAATCTTGCAATCCATCTAAAAGATACTAATTAATCATAATGGAATTTATCATGTAGCTTGCCCTGGCCATAGATTCATCACCAGTCAGGATAGGGTGATGATGAAACGGGTTCTCCTGCGGGTTAACCCGGAGCACATATTTTTTAATATGCGGGGTTTCTCCTAGCCTAAAATAGAGAGGTGAAATGAGTGCAGCTGCGGTTGCAGACTCAGATGTGTGATGAACATGGTGAACATGGCCCATGGCTCCAGATATGTGATATATCGAGCATGAATGCATTCATGGCTCCGAGCACGATGTTTAGACACGTGGCTCAGTTTCTAGTACCGTGACCTGTACCGAGGCGGACTAGGCAGAGGGTAGCCTGTGGAGCTAACCCTGTGGCTATGACCACTTCAGCATGAGACTGCGATCCTGCTTATGTTATACTCATGTGCGGACATGAGGCGGAGAAGGTCTTGGATTTCGGCTCTTCCATTGACCTTATATGGCACCGGCTATGGGCTTCGCAGCCAAAGGTTGGAATTGAACGGTACGGTTCAATTCCTCAGGGCATAATAAAACGTAATCCAGCCATTTAGTATGAACTGCTTAAGACAAACACAAAACATTAGTTGAGGCCTTGTTTGTGTAGTTAACTTTAATTATCTGCAGTTGTTTGTGCATTACTCTTATGTGGTGAGTTTCATATATAGTTTATCTTGTCAATCATGTTCCATTTGAAAACATGTTGGTTATATGCCCTTTTTCTACAGCTGGTAAGTTTGAGGTTGGCTTGTTATTCATAACTGTTTCTGTTATATTCCTTATCAATATATATCTGCTCATGTAAATGCTTATCTGAGGTTTTGTAGTTTTGGCGCGGAGTTATGCGTCCCGCTGGGACAATGTTCAATTGTCTCACTCCGCTAGTTTTTACCCCTTTTTAGGTGGTCGAGCTTATCGTGGTGGTGGTCGCGGAGTTGCGGCCGAGCAGCGAGAAGATCAGTAGAAGGCAAGCTTTGGAGATGATGCTGTCTTGATGTTTTGGTGTAGAGTCTAGAGTCATCCCTGTACTCTCAGGTCCTTGGCGGTGTTTTGACGATGTTTTATGATGTACGACCGAGATCGTTTGTATATCCTGCTGATGGCCAGATGTGGGCCTTTATATGTATGAACATGTGGTGAACTCATTGTTATGACAGGACAGTTGTTGCTCTAAGCTGTGGACATATATCTAGGCTTGTATGGATATGTATATAATATGTTTTCTTGCAGGATATGGACTAGAATGTAATATGTTTCCCAGTTTATCAGTTTTCCGCAATTGGTTTTAATAAACCCGTGTTTTTGATAAGCTATGGTTATGGTGATTTCCGCACGTTTTCGTGTAACACCTCGTTATCTGTGTGATAATGGGATGTGTTGCCACATGTTTGGTATCAGAGCTTTAGGTTCGCTGAGTCTACATGGATCTAGGACTAGGTTGTGTTTGTTCTTATGTGTTTTCCAGATTTCCTCATAGAATTCTTCTGCCCTCAGCAGAAGAAAAGCCAAGATGTCTGGAAACCATGAAGAACCCGCTGCTGAGCACAGCGATGCTGCATCTGTTGATGGAGCGGTAGGTCAGGCACATGATGATCGGGTGCCTGAGGTCCCCCAACCTGACCCAGCCATTCTTAAACACCCTGCCTACCAACAGCTTATATGGCAGATGATGGCTACGGTGAATCTCATGGTTGAGCGATTACCAGTGCCTCCTCTGTGAGCACAGGTTCCCCATGGAGAAGCATCGGGTATTGGGAAGACCTTTGAGCGGCTTTGCCGAGTTGGAGCTTCGGAGTATGCTGGAACGGCTGATCCAGCGGATGCAGATCTGTGGCTAACAACTCTTGAGAAGGCTTTCCGGATCCTCGACATCCCCGAAGCAGACAGAGTAAAGCATGCTGTCTACCTTCTGAAAGGTAGTGCTGGTCACTGGTGGACCATTGAGGAAGAGAAGCGGCCTGGTGAGGTGATCTGTTGGGAAGTGTTTCGACGCGAGTTCGTCACTAGATACTTTCCCAAGACATATCTGGATGAGAAGATCCGTCAGTTTGAGAGTTTGAGACAAGGAACGATGAACATCACCGAGTATGAAGCTAAGTTTATGGATCTGTTGAGGTTTTGTCCTCACATGGCGACGAAAGACGAGGAACGGATCAGACGTTTCGAGAAGGGTCTGAGTGCTGAGCTGACGACACCGGTCTCTACGTTAGAGAGCCGAGAACGGTTTGTGACGTTTGTGGAATCTGTTCGGAGGATCGAACGATCTGTAAGGGAGAAGAGAGAGTCTATGGCAAAGAAGAGACCAGCTCAGTTTCAGAGTCAGAGGTTTGGTGGCTTCAAGAAGCCCAGGTTTTCGGCACCGGCAGCAATGAGAGGTTCTGGTAGACCGTATCAGTGGTCTATGAGTAGAGGAAGAGGTTATGTTTCTTCACCTTATAAGGCACCAAGTTCGGCTTCTGTGGCAGTGACATGGCCATCCAGACCTCGAGATGATGTTAGGACATGTTATGCATGTGGTCAGACAGGGCATATCAGGTCAAGTTGTCCCTACAACGATGTTGAAGTGACGTAGTAGCCGAGACAGAACCTTCAGGGGTCAGAGAGACCACAACCCAGTGGTAGCAGAGGACAGGGACGCGGTCAAGCGTCTCAGGCTGGATCGTCTGCTCAGGGAAGCAGAGGTCGTGGATAGCAAGCAACGACTCAATTCTATGCTATGAATCAGCCGGAGGTGGTAGTCAACCCACGAGTAGTGACAGGTCAGATGGAGTTATTTCATTCTGATATGTCTTCTTCTTGCTTTATATCTGTTCTGGTTGACCCGGGTGCTACGCACTCTTTTATCACCTATAGTATGCTAGAGAACTGCCGTTTACCTGTTAGCTGTAAGAAGGATAGTTTGTTGTTAGAAACCCCTCTTGATGGTTCCTCTTTGCTTCGAGAAGAGTGTCCATCTCGTGTCTTGTCTTTCTCGGGACATCGCATTCAAGTGGACCTCATACCGCTTGATATGCATGGTTTCGATGTTATCCTTGGGATGGATACCTTAGAGAGGTATAAGGTTGTCTTGGACTGTGGTTCCAAGTGGGTAGTGTTTGATGTTGCTGGAGAGAAGTGGATCTTCTAGGGAGATAGGAAGATTCTTGACATGTGTAGTATCAGCTATGGTGGCAGATAAGTTGTTACGACAAGGATGTGAGGCGTTCTTAGCTCACGTGGTAGATACCGTAGTGGATGCCAAGGCAAAAGGTCCTAGCCTTGAGGAGGTGTCAGTTGTTCGTGAGTTTGCAGACGTGTTTCCTGAAGAGTTTCCTGGTGTTCCCGCACTCCGAGAGATTGATTTTGAGATCAATCTGGTACCAGGAACACAGTCAGTTGCGCAGACACCATACAGAATGGCTTCAGTAGAGATGGAAGAGTTGAAAAAGCAGTTACAGGAGTTGCTGGATAAAGGTTTTATCCGACCGAGTACGTCGCCTTGGGGTGCTCCAGTGCTATTTGTCAAGAAGAAGGATGGTTCGATGCGATTGTGTATAGACTACCGGTAGTTGAAAAAGGTCACGATCAAGAACAAATACCCGTTGCCGAGGATAGATGATCTGTTCGATCAGTTGCATGGTGCTACAGTGTTTTCAAAGATCGATCTACAGTCCGGATATCATCAGTTGAGGATAAAGGCGGATGACATACCGAAGTCAGCTTTTAGGACAAGGTATGGTCATTATGAGTATGTGGTTATGTCGTTTGGGTTAACCAATGCACCTGCAGCTTTCATGGATCTGATGAATAGAGTGTTCCATCCATTCTTAGATCAGTTTGTTGTAGTCTTTATAGATGACATCTTGATCTATAGTCAGGATAGGCTTGAGCATGAGCAACATCTTCGTCGAGTGTTGACTCTTCTTCGTCAACATCAGTTGTATGCCAAGTTCAGTAAGTGTGAGTTCTGGCTGGATGAAGTGACCTTCTTGGGCCATGTGATATCCGCTAAAGGAGTCAAGGTAGATTCGAAGAAGGTGGAATATGTTGCAGATTGGGAACAGTCGAAGACACCGACATTAGTTCATAGTTTCCTTGGTCTAGCAGGATACTACCGGAGGTTTATCAAGGACTTCACTGTGATCGCGTTACCGATGACGAAGTTGACCAGGAAGGATGTACCTTTTGTGTGGGATGATCGATGTCAACAAGCTTTCCAGAGTCTGAAGGAGAAGCTGACTAGTGCTCCAGTGTTGATCTTGCCAGAGCCTGGGAAGGGCTATGTTGTTTTCTGTGATGCTTCCAAGAAAGGTTTAGGTTGTGTGTTGATGCAGGAAGATCATGTGGTTTCTTTTGCCTCGCGACAGCTCAAGAAGCATGAGGAGAACTATCCGACTCATGATTTGGAGCTGGCAGTAGTAGTTCATGCATTACAGATTTGGAGACACTATCTATATGGGGAAGTGTGTCAGATCTTTACGGATCATAAAAATCTGAAGTATATCTTCACACATCATGAGTTGAACATGCGACAGCGGCGATGGATGGAGTTGATCAACGACTACGACTGCACTATCGAGTATCATCCTGGTAAGGCGAATGTGGTAGTAGATGCGCTTAGAAGGAAGTCTTCTCTTTCTTCAAAGAAGGCACAGTTGAGTTCCCTGGTTTGCCATAGGTGAGATATGTTTGTTTCTCTACGGTAGATGAACGTGCGGATGGAAGTCTCCTTGTTGTCTGGTCTTTTTGCACAGATGCAAGTCAAGCCTACATTGAGGCAGCAGATCAAGGATGCACAGCAGACGAATGAGGCAGTACAGTTGATCAGATCAGAGTTCGGCAGCGACAAGAGTGATGGGTTTCATGAGTCCGCGGATGGGCTAGTTTGCTATCGTGATAGGATGGTAGTTCCAGATGCTGATGACCTGAGGAAGTTGGTGCTTGAAGAAGTGCATACGTCGATATATGCGATGCATCCAGGTGTCACCAAGATATATCATAGTCTGAAGGACTTGTATTGGTGGCCCAGTATGAAGAGAAATGTGGCTGAGTTCGTGGCTAGATGTGCGGTATGTCAGCAAGTGAAGGCTGAACATCAGAAGCCGGCAGGTATGTTGCAACCTTTGCCGATACCGCAATGGAAATGGGATCATATAACCATGGATTTTGTAGGTGGTCTGCCCAAGACAACTAGGAATCATGAGTCCATTTGGGTGATAGTGGACAGATTGACAAAGTCTGCCCATTTTCTGTCTGTGAAGACAACGTATACGGCTGAGAAGCTCGCTAGAGTGTATGTGGATGAGATAGTTCGTTTGCATGGTGTGCCAGCAACAATAGTTTCTGACAGAGGTCCTCAGTTTACCAGTCATTTTTGGGAACAGTTGCACGGAGCGTTGGGAATGCAGTTGAGGTTCAGTACAGCCTTTCATCCGCAGACAGATGGACAGTTTGAAAGGACTATTCAGATTGTGGAGGATCTCCTTCGAGCTTGTGTTTTGCAGTTCCTAGGCAGCTGGGATGTTCACCTGAGTTTGATAGAGTTTTCTTATAACAACAGTTATCAGCGAAGCATCGACATGGCTCCTTATGAAGCTCTGTATGGGAGGAAGTGCATATCTCCTTTGTGTTGGTACGAGTCTGATGAGTATCAGCTTTTGGGTCCTGAGTTAGTGCAGCAAACGACAGATAAGATCAAAGTGATACAACAACATTTGAAAGTGGCACAGGACAGGCAAAAGTCTTATGCAGACAATCGCCGACGACCGTTGGAGTTCCAGGTAGGAGACAAAGTATATCTTAAGGTCTCGCCTTAGAAGGGTGTGCTGAGGTTTGGATGAAAGGGTAAGTTGGCACCCAGGTATATGGGGCCTTACCTAGTCTTAGCACGTGTCAGAAAGGTAGCTTACGAGATAGAGTTACCTCCTGAGTTGCACAGGTTGCATCCAGTTTTCCATGTCAGTATGCTAAAGAAAAGTCATCCAGACTCAGGTACAGTGATACATCCAGTTGAGGTTGAGCTTGATGCAGATGTGACCTACGAGGAATGTCCTGTGGCGATTCTTGACAGAAGGATCAAGAAGCTAAAAAAGAAGGACTTGGTTCTTGTGAAAGTTCTTTGGCAGCGTCATGGCGTCGAGGAAGCCACGTGGGAGCTTGAGGAAGAGATGAGGAGAAAGTACCCCTCGCTTTTCTCTTAGGATTTCGGGGACGAAATCCCTTAAAGGGGGTTAGATTGTAAGGACCCTGACCTAGGTTTAGGGCTTACCCTGTTTGCTTTTCTTAACCTTGATGGTTTGAGGCTTGCTAATCACCTTTGAGTGGTGATTATGGTTTGGTTGTGCTTTGTTGAGAGTTGAGGGTGCTACTTGCAAGTAACCCAAGTCTAGGGTTTTGGGAGCAAGTTTGTCACCTTGAGAGGTGTTCTTCTCTCTCTTTGCTTCCTCTAGGGTTGAGAGGAAGGCTTGGGCGTGTTGTTTGATTTCTTTGGACCTTTTTTGAGCTTGTTTGGGCCTTGGAGTCCATTGTTTGGGCTTGCTTGGGCCTTGTGTCGGCCAAGTAGAGCTTGTGTCGGCCTAGAGTGGGCTTGTGTCGCCCATGGTCCTCATTTTGGACAAGTTTCTTATGGCTTGCAAGAGAGGTGGCTTGAGTTGGTGGACATGTGTCCCTTGGGTGGACGACACCTAGGAAGTGTTTACCTTGGTTTCTCCTCCTTTCTCATCTATATAGGTTGTCCCTTCCTTAGCTTGAGGTCCCTTTAGTTCCTCTCCTTCTTGTGCACGACACACCCTCTCTTCCCCTTGCTTGGTGGCTGACACACCCTTGAAGAAGGAGCTAAGGTGGCCGACACACCCTTGTGTGAGCAGCTTGGAGGCCGATACACCCTTGGAGAAGGAGGTGGTGGTTGATACACACCCTCTTGGAGGATCTTTGGTGGCCAACAAACTTGGAGCTCAAGTGCATCTTCTTCCTTGGAGCTTAAGTCAGGTTGCATGACTCTAAACCCTAACTACTCTCCTCTCTTTGCATTTATGTTTGCTTTAATCCTACCCTTGCGCGTTTGGAGTTGTTCTTTAGCTATATTGCATGTTGGCCAATCCTTGTGTTCTAGGGTTTAGGAGAGCAACAGTCCTTTCTCCCCTTGGTCTATATGAGTGAGCTTGAGCTCTAATGCCATAAGCAACACCCCTCTTTCCTACCCGATTGAGGTGAGCACATGACTTAGTGACTTGAGAAAGACTCTCCTCTCACCTTGGGCAAGATGGTGAGCTCGTTTAGATGGCTTGAACCTTAGTTGAGATGTGTGGGGAGGTGCTGCCCGATAGCCCTTGCCCTAGTTCTCTCTTGCACGGTTTGAGTGAGTCAAGTTTTCCTTCTGCTCGCCCATTGAAGCTCAGTGCTCACTCGCCCGACACACTCTATTTTGCTCGCTCAGTAACCCTACTCGCTCATTAACCCGTGTTTTGACAATGTTTTACAATGTACGACAATGTTTTGACAATGTTTTGACAATGTTTTACAATGCGGAAATCACCATAACCTCAGCTTATAAAAAACACGGGTTAATTAAAACCGATTGCGGAAAACTGATAAACTAGGAAACATATTACATTCCAGTCCATATCCTGTAAGAAAACATATTATATACATATCCATACAAGCCTGGATATATGTCCACAGCTTAGAGCAACAACTGTCCTGTCATAACAATGAGTTCACCACCTATTCATACATATAAAGGCCCACATCTGGCCATCAGCAGGATATACAAACGATCTCGGTCGTACATCGTAAAACATCGTCAAAACACCGCCAAGGACCTGAGAGTACAGGGATGACTCTAGACTCTACACCAAAACATCAAGACAACAGCATCTCCAAAGCTTGCCTTCTACTGATCTTCGCACTGCTCGGCCGCAACTCCGCGACCACCACCATGACAAGCTCGACCACCTAAAAAGGGGTAAAAACTAGCGAAGTGAGACAATTGAACATTGTCCCAGCGGGAGGCATAACTCCGCGCCAAAACTACAAAACCTCAGATAAGCATTTACATGAGCAGATATATATTGATAAGGAATATAACAGAAACAGTTATGAATAACAAGCCAACCTCAAACTTACCAGCTGTAGCAAAAGGGCATATAACCAACATGTTTTCCAATGGAACATGATTGACAAGATAAACTATATATGAAACTCACCACATAAGAGTAATGCACAAACAACTGGGGATAATTAAAGTTCACTACACAAACAAGGCCTCAACCAATGTTTCGTGTTTGTCTTAAGCAGTTCATACTAAACGGCTGGATTACGTTTTATTATGCCCTGAGGAATTGAACCGTACCGTTCAATTCCAACCTTCGGCTGCAAAGCCCATAGCCGGTGCCATATAAGGTCAATGGAAGAGCCAGAATCCAAGACCTTCTCCGCCTCATGTCCGCACATGAGTATAACATAAGCAGGACCGCAGTCTCATGCTGAAGTAGTCATAGCCACAAGGTTAGCTCTTCAGGCTACCCTCTGCCTAGCCCGCCTTGGTACAGGTCACGACGCTAGTAAAACTAAGCCACGTGTCTAAACATCGTGCTCTGAGCCATGAACGCATTCATGCTCGATATATCACATATATGGAGCCATGGGCCATGTTCACCATGCTCATCACACATCCGAGTCTGCAACCACAGCTGCAGTCATTTCACCTCTCTATTTTAGGCTAGGAGAAACCCCGCATATTCAAAAATATGTGCTCCGGGTTAACCCGCAGGAGAACCCGTTTCATCATCACCCTATCCTGACTGGTGATGAATCTATGGCCAGGGCAAGCTACATTATAGATTACACTGTGATTAGTTAGTATCTTTTAGATGGATTGCAAGATTCAACCAAGTTGTATAACATGCAAGGTATAACAGAAGTAAACAACATAAACTCAACATTAGGTATTTACGTCATACTGATTCATCACAAGGATCTCACATCACATGTTATCACTTGGCCTCTTGCCAACCATCTAGACCCATCTCAAGGATCATCACACATCATGGGATCTCAATCCCTCATCACATAGTGCCATTAGCCTCTTAAGGCTTTCATCATCATCATGGAACATCATTCATAATACACCTGTCATCACAGTGTTCATTTACCCAATTCTCATAGCCTTTCATTGGGCTAAGCATTACCTGCATGGTTAGCATCATTCAATAACCAGATGAATAATCAAGAGACTACAACTACTACCATAGTGTGACAATTAGGGTTAAGTGCATTGTTAGCAAAACATGACAACAATAATCATATTCATGCCTCATCTCAAGGTCACACGTGTAAGCACACTATCAAGTAACCCTAATGCATGCTCAAGATTCACATTGTCATTAAAGAGATAGAGTAGTGACATTAATACGCATGTACTTTAGCCATAAGAACATAATTCTCGTTATTAAGCAATGAATCATCATAAGAGCATCATAACAGGTCGTGCCCTCACCAAAGATGTCAACAACCCTCACTAGAAGTCACCCCGGGCAGACCCATTCCTATCTAATCCCTAGTGGGCGAGCAGCTCATGTGTCGGGCGAGCAGACACACTGAGCGGGCAGGTTAGCAAACGAGCAAAGTAATGAGTCGGGTACTGAACTGTGCAAGGCAAGCGAGCGAGCAGGGTAAAGCATAGGCGAGCAGCCCTGTCGGGCGACCCGCGCAGAGGATGTTGGGTGTGCACTAGTATCGGGCAAGCCAACTAGAACCGGGTGAGCAAGGTAGTCTCGGGCGACACGACTGGGGCCAAGCGAGCAGAGCTAGGTATTGAGTGACACGCGTGCCGGGCGAGCCAAGACATAAGTGAGCAGGGCGAGTCCGAGCGAGCAACAACACTGGGCGACACAGCTAGTGTCAGGCGAGCAAGACTATCAAACGAGCCAAAGCTGTCGGGCGACACAGGGGCGTGCAGGGTAAAAGCAGGGCGAGTAGCGTTACTGAGCTAGCAAAACAGAGTGTGTCGGGCGAGTGAGCACTGAGCTTCACTGGGTGAGCAGAAGGAAAACTTGACTCAATCAAACTGTGCAAGAGAGAACTAGGGCAAGGGCTATCGGGCAGCACCTCCCCACACATCTCAACTAAGGTTCAAGCCATCTAAACGAGCTCACCATCTTGCCCAAGGTGAGAGGAGAGTCTTGCTCAAGTCACTAAGTCATGTGCTCACCTCAATCGGGTAGGAAAGAGGGGTGTTGCTCATGGCATTAGAGCTCAAGCTCACTCATCTAGACCAAGGGGAGAAAGGAGTGTTGCTCTCCTAGACCCTAGAACACAAGGATCGGCCAACATGCAAGATAGCTAAAGA